>OY970808.1:25352500-25353868 GCA_963853775.1 Xanthia togata | reverse complement strand
CTAACCTAACCTAACCTAACCTAACCTAACCTAACCTAACCTAACCTAACCTAACCTAACCTAACCTAACCTAACCTAACCTAACCTAACCTAACCTAACCTAACCTAACCTAACCTAACCTAACCTAACCTAACCTAACCTAACCTAACCTAACCTAACCTAACCTAACCTAACCTAACCTAACCTAACCTAACCTAACCTAACCTAACCTAACCTAACCTAACCTAACCTAACCTAACCTAACCTAACCTAACCTAACCTAACCTAACCTAACCTAACCTAACCTAACCTAACCTAACCTAACCTAACCTAACCTAACCTAACCTAACCTAACCTAACCTAACCTAACCTAACCTAACCTAACCTAACCTAACCTAACCTAACCTAACCTAACCTAACCTAACCTAACCTAACCTAACCTAACCTAACCTAACCTAACCTAACCTAACCTAACCTAACCTAACCTAACCTAACCTAACCTAACCTAACCTAACCTAACCTAACCTAACCTAACCTAACCTAACCTAACCTAACCTAACCTAACCTAACCTAACCTAACCTAACCTAACCTAACCTAACCTAACCTAACCTAACCTAACCTAACCTAACCTAACCTAACCTAACCTAACCTAACCTAACCTAACCTAACCTAACCTAACCTATAACCTAACCTAACCTAACCTAACCTAACCTAACCTAACCTAACCTAACCTAACCTAACCTAACCTAACCTAACCTAACCTAACCTAACCTAACCTAACCTAACCTAACCTAACCTAACCTAACCTAACCTAACCTAACCTAACCTAACCTAACCTAACCTAACCTAACCTAACCTAACCTAACCTAACCTAACCTAACCTAACCTAACCTAACCTAACCTAACCTAACCTAACCTAACCTAACCTAACCTAACCTAACCTAACCTAACCTAACCTAACCTAACCTAACCTAACCTAACCTAACCTAACCTAACCTAACCTAACCTAACCTAACCTAACCTAACCTAACCTAACCTAACCTAACCTAACCTAACCTAACCTAACCTAACCTAACCTAACCTAACCTAACCTAACCTAACCTAACCTAACCTAACCTAACCTAACCTAACCTAACCTAACCTAACCTAACCTAACCTAACCTAACCTAACCTAACCTAACCTAACCTAACCTAACCTAACCTAACCTAACCTAACCTAACCTAACCTAACCTAACCTAACCTAACCTAACCTAACCTAACCTAACCTAACCTAACCTAACCTAACCTAACCTAACCTAACCTAACCTAACCTAACCTAACCTAACCTAACCTAACCTAACCTAACCTAACCTAACCTAACCTAACCTAACCTAACCTAACCTAACC